>OX352198.1:11915000-11925521 GCA_947086425.1 Xanthorhoe spadicearia | reverse complement strand
ACCTAACCTAACCTAACCTAACCTAACCTAACCTAACCTAACCTAACCTAACCTAACCTAACCTAACCTAACCTAACCTAACCTATCCTAACCTAACCTAACCTAACCTAACCTAACCTAACCTAACCTAACCTAACCTAACCTAACCTAACCTAACCTAACCTAACCTAACCTAACCTAACCTAACCTAACCTAACCTAACCTAACCTAACCTAACCTAACCTAACCTAACCTAACCTAACCTAACCTAACCTAACCTAACCTAACCTAACCTAACCTAACCTAACCTAACCTAACCTAACCTAACCTAACCTAACCTAACCTAACCTAACCTAACCTAACCTAACCTAACCTAACCTAACCTAACCTAACCTAACCTAACCTAACCTAACCTAACCTAACCTAACCTAACCTAACCTAACCTAACCTAACCTAACCTAACCTAACCTAACCTAACCTAACCTAACCTAACCTAACCTAACCTAACCTAACCTAACCTAACCTAACCTAACCTAACCTAACCTAACCTAACCTAACCTAACCTAACCTAACCTAACCTAACCTAACCTAACCTAACCTAACCTAACCTAACCTAACCTAACCTAACCTAACCTAACCTAACCTAACCTAACCTAACCTAACCTAACCTAACCTAACCTAACCTAACCTAACCTAACCTAACCTAACCTAACCTAACCTAACCTAACCTAACCTAACCTAACCTAACCTAACCTAACCTAACCTAACCTAACCTAACCTAACCTAACCTAACCTAACCTAACCTAACCTAACCTAACCTAACCTAACCTAACCTAACCTAACCTAACCTAACCTAACCTAACCTAACCTAACCTAACCTAACCTAACCTAACCTAACCTAACCTAACCTAACCTAACCTAACCTAACCTAACCTAACCTAACCTAACCTAACCTAACCTAACCTAACCTAACCTAACCTAACCTAACCTAACCTAACCTAACCTAACCTAACCTAACCTAACCTAACCTAACCTAACCTAACCTAACCTAACCTAACCTAACCTAACCTAACCTAACCTAACCTAACCTAACCTAACCTAACCTAACCTAACCTAACCTAACCTAACCTAACCTAACCTAACCTAACCTAACCTAACCTAACCTAACCTAACCTAACCTAACCTAACCTAACCTAACCTAACCTAACCTAACCTAACCTAACCTAACCTAACCTAACCTAACCTAACCTAACCTAACCTAACCTAACCTAACCTAACCTAACCTAACCTAACCTAACCTAACCTAACCTAACCTAACCTAACCTAACCTAACCTAACCTAACCTAACCTAACCTAACCTAACCTAACCTAACCTAACCTAACCTAACCTAACCTAACCTAACCTAACCTAACCTAACCTAACCTAACCTAACCTAACCTAACCTAACCTAACCTAACCTAACCTAACCTAACCTAACCTAACCTAACCTAACCTAACCTAACCTAACCTAACCTAACCTAACCTAACCTAACCTAACCTAACCTAACCTAACCTAACCTAACCTAACCTAACCTAACCTAACCTAACCTAACCTAACCTAACCTAACCTAACCTAACCTAACCTAACCTAACCTAACCTAACCTAACCTAACCTAACCTAACCTAACCTAACCTAACCTAACCTAACCTAACCTAACCTAACCTAACCTAACCTAACCTAACCTAACCTAACCTAACCTAACCTAACCTAACCTAACCTAACCTAACCTAACCTAACCTAACCTAACCTAACCTAACCTAACCTAACCTAACCTAACCTAACCTAACCTAACCTAACCTAACCTAACCTAACCTAACCTAACCTAACCTAACCTAACCTAACCTAACCTAACCTAACCTAACCTAACCTAACCTAACCTAACCTAACCTAACCTAACCTAACCTAACCTAACCTAACCTAACCTAACCTAACCTAACCTAACCTAACCTAACCTAACCTAACCTAACCTAACCTAACCTAACCTAACCTAACCTAACCTAACCTAACCTAACCTAACCTAACCTAACCTAACCTAACCTAACCTAACCTAACCTAACCTAACCTAACCTAACCTAACCTAACCTAACCTAACCTAACCTAACCTAACCTAACCTAACCTAACCTAACCTAACCTAACCTAACCTAACCTAACCTAACCTAACCTAACCTAACCTAACCTAACCTAACCTAACCTAACCTAACCTAACCTAACCTAACCTAACCTAACCTAACCTAACCTAACCTAACCTAACCTAACCTAACCTAACCTAACCTAACCTAACCTAACCTAACCTAACCTAACCTAACCTAACCTAACCTAACCTAACCTAACCTAACCTAACCTAACCTAACCTAACCTAACCTAACCTAACCTAACCTAACCTAACCTAACCTAACCTAACCTAACCTAACCTAACCTAACCTAACCTAACCTAACCTAACCTAACCTAACCTAACCTAACCTAACCTAACCTAACCTAACCTAACCTAACCTAACCTAACCTAACCTAACCTAACCTAACCTAACCTAACCTAACCTAACCTAACCTAACCTAACCTAACCTAACCTAACCTAACCTAACCTAACCTAACCTAACCTAACCTAACCTAACCTAACCTAACCTAACCTAACCTAACCTAACCTAACCTAACCTAACCTAACCTAACCTAACCTAACCTAACCTAACCTAACCTAACCTAACCTAACCTAACCTAACCTAACCTAACCTAACCTAACCTAACCTAACCTAACCTAACCTAACCTAACCTAACCTAACCTAACCTAACCTAACCTAACCTAACCTAACCTAACCTAACCTAACCTAACCTAACCTAACCTAACCTAACCTAACCTAACCTAACCTAACCTAACCTAACCTAACCTAACCTAACCTAACCTAACCTAACCTAACCTAACCTAACCTAACCTAACCTAACCTAACCTAACCTAACCTAACCTAACCTAACCTAACCTAACCTAACCTAACCTAACCTAACCTAACCTAACCTAACCTAACCTAACCTAACCTAACCTAACCTAACCTAACCTAACCTAACCTAACCTAACCTAACCTAACCTAACCTAACCTAACCTAACCTAACCTAACCTAACCTAACCTAACCTAACCTAACCTAACCTAACCTAACCTAACCTAACCTAACCTAACCTAACCTAACCTAACCTAACCTAACCTAACCTAACCTAACCTAACCTAACCTAACCTAACCTAACCTAACCTAACCTAACCTAACCTAACCTAACCTAACCTAACCTAACCTAACCTAACCTAACCTAACCTAACCTAACCTAACCTAACCTAACCTAACCTAACCTAACCTAACCTAACCTAACCTAACCTAACCTAACCTAACCTAACCTAACCTAACCTAACCTAACCTAACCTAACCTAACCTAACCTAACCTAACCTAACCTAACCTAACCTAACCTAACCTAACCTAACCTAACCTAACCTAACCTAACCTAACCTAACCTAACCTAACCTAACCTAACCTAACCTAACCTAACCTAACCTAACCTAACCTAACCTAACCTAACCTAACCTAACCTAACCTAACCTAACCTAACCTAACCTAACCTAACCTAACCTAACCTAACCTAACCTAACCTAACCTAACCTAACCTAACCTAACCTAACCTAACCTAACCTAACCTAACCTAACCTAACCTAACCTAACCTAACCTAACCTAACCTAACCTAACCTAACCTAACCTAACCTAACCTAACCTAACCTAACCTAACCTAACCTAACCTAACCTAACCTAACCTAACCTAACCTAACCTAACCTAACCTAACCTAACCTAACCTAACCTAACCTAACCTAACCTAACCTAACCTAACCTAACCTAACCTAACCTAACCTAACCTAACCTAACCTAACCTAACCTAACCTAACCTAACCTAACCTAACCTAACCTAACCTAACCTAACCTAACCTAACCTAACCTAACCTAACCTAACCTAACCTAACCTAACCTAACCTAACCTAACCTAACCTAACCTAACCTAACCTAACCTAACCTAACCTAACCTAACCTAACCTAACCTAACCTAACCTAACCTAACCTAACCTAACCTAACCTAACCTAACCTAACCTAACCTAACCTAACCTAACCTAACCTAACCTAACCTAACCTAACCTAACCTAACCTAACCTAACCTAACCTAACCTAACCTAACCTAACCTAACCTAACCTAACCTAACCTAACCTAACCTAACCTAACCTAACCTAACCTAACCTAACCTAACCTAACCTAACCTAACCTAACCTAACCTAACCTAACCTAACCTAACCTAACCTAACCTAACCTAACCTAACCTAACCTAACCTAACCTAACCTAACCTAACCTAACCTAACCTAACCTAACCTAACCTAACCTAACCTAACCTAACCTAACCTAACCTAACCTAACCTAACCTAACCTAACCTAACCTAACCTAACCTAACCTAACCTAACCTAACCTAACCTAACCTAACCTAACCTAACCTAACCTAACCTAACCTAACCTAACCTAACCTAACCTAACCTAACCTAACCTAACCTAACCTAACCTAACCTAACCTAACCTAACCTAACCTAACCTAACCTAACCTAACCTAACCTAACCTAACCTAACCTAACCTAACCTAACCTAACCTAACCTAACCTAACCTAACCTAACCTAACCTAACCTAACCTAACCTAACCTAACCTAACCTAACCTAACCTAACCTAACCTAACCTAACCTAACCTAACCTAACCTAACCTAACCTAACCTAACCTAACCTAACCTAACCTAACCTAACCTAACCTAACCTAACCTAACCTAACCTAACCTAACCTAACCTAACCTAACCTAACCTAACCTAACCTAACCTAACCTAACCTAACCTAACCTAACCTAACCTAACCTAACCTAACCTAACCTAACCTAACCTAACCTAACCTAACCTAACCTAACCTAACCTAACCTAACCTAACCTAACCTAACCTAACCTAACCTAACCTAACCTAACCTAACCTAACCTAACCTAACCTAACCTAACCTAACCTAACCTAACCTAACCTAACCTAACCTAACCTAACCTAACCTAACCTAACCTAACCTAACCTAACCTAACCTAACCTAACCTAACCTAACCTAACCTAACCTAACCTAACCTAACCTAACCTAACCTAACCTAACCTAACCTAACCTAACCTAACCTAACCTAACCTAACCTAACCTAACCTAACCTAACCTAACCTAACCTAACCTAACCTAACCTAACCTAACCTAACCTAACCTAACCTAACCTAACCTAACCTAACCTAACCTAACCTAACCTAACCTAACCTAACCTAACCTAACCTAACCTAACCTAACCTAACCTAACCTAACCTAACCTAACCTAACCTAACCTAACCTAACCTAACCTAACCTAACCTAACCTAACCTAACCTAACCTAACCTAACCTAACCTAACCTAACCTAACCTAACCTAACCTAACCTAACCTAACCTAACCTAACCTAACCTAACCTAACCTAACCTAACCTAACCTAACCTAACCTAACCTAACCTAACCTAACCTAACCTAACCTAACCTAACCTAACCTAACCTAACCTAACCTAACCTAACCTAACCTAACCTAACCTAACCTAACCTAACCTAACCTAACCTAACCTAACCTAACCTAACCTAACCTAACCTAACCTAACCTAACCTAACCTAACCTAACCTAACCTAACCTAACCTAACCTAACCTAACCTAACCTAACCTAACCTAACCTAACCTAACCTAACCTAACCTAACCTAACCTAACCTAACCTAACCTAACCTAACCTAACCTAACCTAACCTAACCTAACCTAACCTAACCTAACCTAACCTAACCTAACCTAACCTAACCTAACCTAACCTAACCTAACCTAACCTAACCTAACCTAACCTAACCTAACCTAACCTAACCTAACCTAACCTAACCTAACCTAACCTAACCTAACCTAACCTAACCTAACCTAACCTAACCTAACCTAACCTAACCTAACCTAACCTAACCTAACCTAACCTAACCTAACCTAACCTAACCTAACCTAACCTAACCTAACCTAACCTAACCTAACCTAACCTAACCTAACCTAACCTAACCTAACCTAACCTAACCTAACCTAACCTAACCTAACCTAACCTAACCTAACCTAACCTAACCTAACCTAACCTAACCTAACCTAACCTAACCTAACCTAACCTAACCTAACCTAACCTAACCTAACCTAACCTAACCTAACCTAACCTAACCTAACCTAACCTAACCTAACCTAACCTAACCTAACCTAACCTAACCTAACCTAACCTAACCTAACCTAACCTAACCTAACCTAACCTAACCTAACCTAACCTAACCTAACCTAACCTAACCTAACCTAACCTAACCTAACCTAACCTAACCTAACCTAACCTAACCTAACCTAACCTAACCTAACCTAACCTAACCTAACCTAACCTAACCTAACCTAACCTAACCTAACCTAACCTAACCTAACCTAACCTAACCTAACCTAACCTAACCTAACCTAACCTAACCTAACCTAACCTAACCTAACCTAACCTAACCTAACCTAACCTAACCTAACCTAACCTAACCTAACCTAACCTAACCTAACCTAACCTAACCTAACCTAACCTAACCTAACCTAACCTAACCTAACCTAACCTAACCTAACCTAACCTAACCTAACCTAACCTAACCTAACCTAACCTAACCTAACCTAACCTAACCTAACCTAACCTAACCTAACCTAACCTAACCTAACCTAACCTAACCTAACCTAACCTAACCTAACCTAACCTAACCTAACCTAACCTAACCTAACCTAACCTAACCTAACCTAACCTAACCTAACCTAACCTAACCTAACCTAACCTAACCTAACCTAACCTAACCTAACCTAACCTAACCTAACCTAACCTAACCTAACCTAACCTAACCTAACCTAACCTAACCTAACCTAACCTAACCTAACCTAACCTAACCTAACCTAACCTAACCTAACCTAACCTAACCTAACCTAACCTAACCTAACCTAACCTAACCTAACCTAACCTAACCTAACCTAACCTAACCTAACCTAACCTAACCTAACCTAACCTAACCTAACCTAACCTAACCTAACCTAACCTAACCTAACCTAACCTAACCTAACCTAACCTAACCTAACCTAACCTAACCTAACCTAACCTAACCTAACCTAACCTAACCTAACCTAACCTAACCTAACCTAACCTAACCTAACCTAACCTAACCTAACCTAACCTAACCTAACCTAACCTAACCTAACCTAACCTAACCTAACCTAACCTAACCTAACCTAACCTAACCTAACCTAACCTAACCTAACCTAACCTAACCTAACCTAACCTAACCTAACCTAACCTAACCTAACCTAACCTAACCTAACCTAACCTAACCTAACCTAACCTAACCTAACCTAACCTAACCTAACCTAACCTAACCTAACCTAACCTAACCTAACCTAACCTAACCTAACCTAACCTAACCTAACCTAACCTAACCTAACCTAACCTAACCTAACCTAACCTAACCTAACCTAACCTAACCTAACCTAACCTAACCTAACCTAACCTAACCTAACCTAACCTAACCTAACCTAACCTAACCTAACCTAACCTAACCTAACCTAACCTAACCTAACCTAACCTAACCTAACCTAACCTAACCTAACCTAACCTAACCTAACCTAACCTAACCTAACCTAACCTAACCTAACCTAACCTAACCTAACCTAACCTAACCTAACCTAACCTAACCTAACCTAACCTAACCTAACCTAACCTAACCTAACCTAACCTAACCTAACCTAACCTAACCTAACCTAACCTAACCTAACCTAACCTAACCTAACCTAACCTAACCTAACCTAACCTAACCTAACCTAACCTAACCTAACCTAACCTAACCTAACCTAACCTAACCTAACCTAACCTAACCTAACCTAACCTAACCTAACCTAACCTAACCTAACCTAACCTAACCTAACCTAACCTAACCTAACCTAACCTAACCTAACCTAACCTAACCTAACCTAACCTAACCTAACCTAACCTAACCTAACCTAACCTAACCTAACCTAACCTAACCTAACCTAACCTAACCTAACCTAACCTAACCTAACCTAACCTAACCTAACCTAACCTAACCTAACCTAACCTAACCTAACCTAACCTAACCTAACCTAACCTAACCTAACCTAACCTAACCTAACCTAACCTAACCTAACCTAACCTAACCTAACCTAACCTAACCTAACCTAACCTAACCTAACCTAACCTAACCTAACCTAACCTAACCTAACCTAACCTAACCTAACCTAACCTAACCTAACCTAACCTAACCTAACCTAACCTAACCTAACCTAACCTAACCTAACCTAACCTAACCTAACCTAACCTAACCTAACCTAACCTAACCTAACCTAACCTAACCTAACCTAACCTAACCTAACCTAACCTAACCTAACCTAACCTAACCTAACCTAACCTAACCTAACCTAACCTAACCTAACCTAACCTAACCTAACCTAACCTAACCTAACCTAACCTAACCTAACCTAACCTAACCTAACCTAACCTAACCTAACCTAACCTAACCTAACCTAACCTAACCTAACCTAACCTAACCTAACCTAACCTAACCTAACCTAACCTAACCTAACCTAACCTAACCTAACCTAACCTAACCTAACCTAACCTAACCTAACCTAACCTAACCTAACCTAACCTAACCTAACCTAACCTAACCTAACCTAACCTAACCTAACCTAACCTAACCTAACCTAACCTAACCTAACCTAACCTAACCTAACCTAACCTAACCTAACCTAACCTAACCTAACCTAACCTAACCTAACCTAACCTAACCTAACCTAACCTAACCTAACCTAACCTAACCTAACCTAACCTAACCTAACCTAACCTAACCTAACCTAACCTAACCTAACCTAACCTAACCTAACCTAACCTAACCTAACCTAACCTAACCTAACCTAACCTAACCTAACCTAACCTAACCTAACCTAACCTAACCTAACCTAACCTAACCTAACCTAACCTAACCTAACCTAACCTAACCTAACCTAACCTAACCTAACCTAACCTAACCTAACCTAACCTAACCTAACCTAACCTAACCTAACCTAACCTAACCTAACCTAACCTAACCTAACCTAACCTAACCTAACCTAACCTAACCTAACCTAACCTAACCTAACCTAACCTAACCTAACCTAACCTAACCTAACCTAACCTAACCTAACCTAACCTAACCTAACCTAACCTAACCTAACCTAACCTAACCTAACCTAACCTAACCTAACCTAACCTAACCTAACCTAACCTAACCTAACCTAACCTAACCTAACCTAACCTAACCTAACCTAACCTAACCTAACCTAACCTAACCTAACCTAACCTAACCTAACCTAACCTAACCTAACCTAACCTAACCTAACCTAACCTAACCTAACCTAACCTAACCTAACCTAACCTAACCTAACCTAACCTAACCTAACCTAACCTAACCTAACCTAACCTAACCTAACCTAACCTAACCTAACCTAACCTAACCTAACCTAACCTAACCTAACCTAACCTAACCTAACCTAACCTAACCTAACCTAACCTAACCTAACCTAACCTAACCTAACCTAACCTAACCTAACCTAACCTAACCTAACCTAACCTAACCTAACCTAACCTAACCTAACCTAACCTAACCTAACCTAACCTAACCTAACCTAACCTAACCTAACCTAACCTAACCTAACCTAACCTAACCTAACCTAACCTAACCTAACCTAACCTAACCTAACCTAACCTAACCTAACCTAACCTAACCTAACCTAACCTAACCTAACCTAACCTAACCTAACCTAACCTAACCTAACCTAACCTAACCTAACCTAACCTAACCTAACCTAACCTAACCTAACCTAACCTAACCTAACCTAACCTAACCTAACCTAACCTAACCTAACCTAACCTAACCTAACCTAACCTAACCTAACCTAACCTAACCTAACCTAACCTAACCTAACCTAACCTAACCTAACCTAACCTAACCTAACCTAACCTAACCTAACCTAACCTAACCTAACCTAACCTAACCTAACCTAACCTAACCTAACCTAACCTAACCTAACCTAACCTAACCTAACCTAACCTAACCTAACCTAACCTAACCTAACCTAACCTAACCTAACCTAACCTAACCTAACCTAACCTAACCTAACCTAACCTAACCTAACCTAACCTAACCTAACCTAACCTAACCTAACCTAACCTAACCTAACCTAACCTAACCTAACCTAACCTAACCTAACCTAACCTAACCTAACCTAACCTAACCTAACCTAACCTAACCTAACCTAACCTAACCTAACCTAACCTAACCTAACCTAACCTAACCTAACCTAACCTAACCTAACCTAACCTAA